>CM076906.1:20178954-20204679 GCA_039519145.1 Kokia cookei
TTTTATTTTCTTTATACTTTCTATATCTATAAATATAGACCTTGGAGGAGCATTTTAAGACACTTCGATTGATCAATAAAATACACTCTCTCATTCTCTTATTCTCTTTGTTATTTACTCTCTGTCTCTTTATTTTATAACACTTTAATATTTTTAGTAATTTTTTATTAACAAAAAATTGTTATTTGTTAACGAATATGTAATTTTATTTATTTATTTTTAAATAATATTAATTTTTTAAAATTTAAAAATAAATAAATTTATCTCAAAATTAATATACATAACAAATAAAGAATAAAGAGGGAGTAGAAAACAAGAGAAATAGGAGAACAAAAAGGGTACACATTTTATTGATCAATAGAATATTTACAACATTTTTCTGAAGTCTGTATTTATAAACATAAAAAGTATAAATTATATAAAATTCTACTCGTAGTGAACATCAGAGTTATATAGAATTTCTTATTTTAATGGAGATCCACTTTATAATAATAAAATATTTATAACATTCACTCGTGGATGTTCATTGATAAATAATGTGGCCTCATTAAAACCTTACTAAGATAAAAACTATGTGGGGAAAAAAATCTTAGAGAAAGAAAAAGAATATACATATCTATAATACACACAACTAATATTCTATATATTCAATTGTCTGTACTAGCTTTTTCAAATGATTACTTGAAAGGATTTTCTTAAATGTTTATATCATCATTCTTTTAAAAGTCATAGTCTAGACTCAAAATGAATTTACAAATATCGTTTTGGGATAGTGTGTGTGCCTCCGCTGATTCGACTTAGCAGTTCCAAAAGGTGAAAAACTACAAGGAAAAAAAAACAATCAGAGTAAGCATTAAGAATGCTTAGTAAGTTCAAATGGATTCACTAAACTTACCTCCATTTGATAATTACAAGCATAATCAAAACTATTCAATTTGACATTCAACATAGCTATCCTTTGACACATGATAGTATAACTAAACATATAACAACATAACGAACTAAATGTGTTAGTCATATTCCCAATACATAATAATATCAGCACTTTAATGAAATCATTGGTTCCAAGACTCGCGTTCACAAAAAGCAAACAATTTTATAAAATGATTTAAAAGTGTAGTTTTAACTGCAAGAGTACAATGTCACTTGTTGGGGGTTTGGTGTTTATCGGACACTTGAGTATCCCAAAGATCGAACCCAAATGATTTTTGGTTACAAGTTAAACAATTACTAAATTAATCAATTCGAGAATTATTAGTAAAAATTCAAAAAAAATTGTTTATAAACTAAATTTAAATTATCAAATTAAACTAACTAACCTAAATTTCTTGTTCCCATTTCTTTAGACAATTGACCTTCTCTCAAATGTAGTAGTTATTTCGGTCTATTTTCGCACATAAGGAGCTTGTTTTCTAGCCAATTTGGTATTTTATATTATGTTTTCGATATTAGTACTTAGTATTAAAAGTTATTAAAAATAAGTATTTAACACAGTTTGTGAGTGTTGCGACCTATTAGGTCGACGCGAGCCTTAGGTAGTGCTAATATATAAAATTAAATGTGTAGGATGATGAATTATAGGCCAAATTGATGTGGGAGTAAAGGACGAGAGATGCAAAAGCTTCTCGAGCTGTTAAAACATAAAGCGAACCATACAAGGCGTGGAACACCTGTCATGTCGCGCCATTCAAGGCCTATGGCACAACATAGGTTGGGACATGTTGCCCAAGTCTGTCGAGACTATTTTTGTTCTCACAGTCGACTTTATACAAAGACCTAGGACGTGCTTAAAACCTAATTCGATTGCCAATACTCCTGCGGGTAGGAGGATAGGGGTCTAATGTAACTAAGTCATCTTGGACACCTTCAAAACCTTCGTAGTTTAAAAAAGTAGGATTAGATTAAGTTTTCTTTCAGCTTTTCATAAACTCTTTTTTTTTTCCTCTTGGAATCGATTTTGATCCAAAAGTTATTTTATTTTATATTATTGAAGTATTTTAGTTACTTGCTTTTGCAAGCGACGATTTTCATTATTTTGATCAAGCGATTTACTACGCTGTTCTTCAATTGACATCAATTCCAAGATTATTCTAATCTCTTTTCTCTTTTGATTCAATCATGTTCTTTACATGTTTTCCTCAATTGAGATTAAAATTAAAATGAGTGGATAAATCCGTTTTGGGAGATTTAATGAGTCAGATGGGGTGTGATTAATGGAGGATTTAAGGTTTTCCAAGGGGATTAGTGGGTATAGTTTACGCATTCCTAAACCCTTGGCTTGACAAACCTAGGAAGTAAGCATATGTTAGAAGAGATTGAGAGATAAGTCTAATCGAGTAAATCACAATTTATCCTAGTTGAGAAAGTAGAAGTGAGGAGATAAACGAGTATCAACTACTCGATTTATTAGTCCAGAACTAGGAGGTAATAATTGGTTAGATTGACAGCTAATTCACCCTAAAACTTTAATTCAAAGTTAATTACAAACCCTAAAACAAGTTAATCTTCCTGATTGGTCTTATTGATTCAAGTCGTTTATTTATTTTAGTTATTTAATTTAATTTATTAATCTATTTTATGATCCGCCGTAATATAGTATTTAATTATTAATATTTAGATTTATTACTGTAAAATATTTTTATTAGATTTATTTCATCCTCCCTTAGGTACAATCCTTGAAAAACTTCCTATGTTCGATTGTACACATACTATATTACAATTATACTAAAAAATACTTAAAATTCATCCTAAGATAAAATTAAGTTTGGAAAATTATTTTATATACGAGACTAAATTATATTAGGATCATCCTAAAAATTATGATTTTTAGACACCAATGGAATAAAGTCATGTCATTAAATTTTAAAGACATATAAATTTTATAGTACTCTCTCAACTCTATACAATCATTACCTTAACTCAATTTTCTTATCAATTACCCCAACTCAAAGCCATCATTATAGAGATTGCAGGATTAAAAAATAAATGTTTAGGGTTTATTGTAAAGTCTATCACCAATCAAGAATCACAAAAAAAAGGGTACAATCCTATTTTTATACTATTGATCTATATCTATAATCTCTTTTCTATGATGTTCTGGATAGATCATTTATATAATGAAATGTTTGGGCAATGGACACGTTTTCTTTTACGTCTAAATTGGAGAGATTCCAAATTCTCACAGCATTTACTCGATCAGAGAAGAATTTTAACTGATTGGTTGGGTGTCAACAAATCTTTGTATGTTTGCTCTTTAAACCACTATAAATTTTCTTTTTCTCTTAATTATATGTTAGTTTGAAATGAAATTGGAGTTCTATTGCTCATAATATCTAAATTGACTGTTAATTTTTAATTCATTCTTTCTCAATCCTTTTTGAATTATATTTTTATTGAAGACATCTATGTTGAGGATTGGGTAAGGAAATATTCCTCTATTGCACATCAAACTTTTGTCTCATTATATTTATGTATTTTGGCATGCCATTGGAGTCTGGATACTATTTGTTCCAATTTTACTTGGGCTGCATTGGTAAAAGGTGATTGACAAGATCAATGACCAAATTATTTTTAGTTTCATTTATTATATTAATAATTCTTTTCTCAATTGTCATTAATAGAAAATACAGATAAATACCAACTATTTCCAAACGACTTATTAACTATCTCTTTATTTTTCTCAATAAATTTTTTTAACTATATTTTTATTAGTAATTTAACACACAAAAAAAGAGAGTTATGATAGGAGATACATTCATAGAGGTGAGATTATTATTGATAAAAATTCCCTTGAATATGAAACAAACATCAGGATTGAAGAACAAGATGAGATTGATGTTGATTCAATTGAAGATGCTAATGGGCAACCAACTAAAAAATTTTGTGCCTGTAGTAGATCATTAGAACCATGCACAGGAATGCAATTTGATGACCTGAAAGACGCCAAGACATGTTATAAAGCATATTTGAGATGAACTAGTTTTAGTATACGAAAGAGCCATACTCGATTGTCTCATATGGATAACTCTTTAACTGAAGTATATTATACTTGTTCTAAAGAAGGATTTCGATAAAAAAATTGTAAAAAAAGTGATGCAAAATATATGGAATGTGCAGAAACAAGAATTAGTTGCAAAGCGATGATGGGTTTGAAGAAAGTTGAAGGCAAATGGATTGTAAGTAAGTTTGTAGATAAACACAATCACACTCCTTACACCCAAAAGTACAAGTTTTATTCGTGGGCATCGAAAAATAACAATAGCCAAAAAGAATCTGATCAATAGATTTAATAAAGCTAGTGTATCAACTTAGAAAATTGTATCAGTTTTAAGTCAAGAATCTGGTGGCCATTAGAATATTGGTTGTATGTCAACTGATATCCAAAATTATTTAGGAAATAAAAGAAAGAATGTAACACCCCATACTCAGCCTAGATGCAAAGACCAAGTCTAGAATGCTACATCAACTTACCAGAATACAGTCACACTTAGAGCAACTTAGTCAACACTTAGTTAAGTCTTGAAAACCATTAATAATTGCGAAACATAATTAAATATTGAAAAATTAAAATATAAAAATGCAGAAACAGATTAATATATATATTAAGTTAAATAGAAGATCGAGCTCCCCATCCGTTGGGCCTTTTAGTTCTGGGAGTTTCCTGAAATTCATTCAATTCAGCTAGCGAGTTGCAACTTAGAGTATAGCATAAATAAAAGAAGCACGCTTATATATTTAGTACAACAGTTAATAGAAATTTAGACTCATTATCATGTTCAAACAACATACTTAGTCTCTATCGATCAGATTTAACCATTAGTTACGATTTCAGATACAGAACAATTTGGTTACATGACAGATCAGATATAGATGTAGACACAAATAATAATACATATACAAATGAAGTTATCCTACCCCATCCGCTACACACCATCTCCGTCCAACCCAACACACCATATAGGTATATGATACCTATCCAACCTTACACACCACATAGTGTCGGTATGACACAATTCAGTATTGCAGTCTTGCTGCCAAATTAGATATAGTTATTGGTGGCTTAGCCTCCAAATTAGTACAAAACACTTCCTTCATTATAAAGTTCCCAACCCATGCAAGTGCAGAATTCAAATGGTGGATAGATATAATTCATACACAGTTATGAATCATACAGTTTAGGTATAACAGAATAACAATAACGATGATAATCAGTTCATACAGATATTCAGAATTCATTTAAAATCACAAGTAATTGATTATACAGTTCAATTCAATCCATATAAATCCTACCGACAGCCTACATCGCCTCACATAACAATTACGACAAAAATGAAAATTTCAGACTCTAGGCTTACAAATTCGTGTGGCTCCACACGGTCTGGTAGATGGTCGTGTGAGTGCCCGCGTGTCCCTATATTCAAAATAGTGAGTTACATGGCCTGGAAACATGCCCGTGTGCTTTACATGGTCTGGTACACGCTCGTGTCCGCTACCCTGTGTCTCTAACATACAAATAGTGAGTTACAAGGCCTGGATACACGCCCGAGTGAATCCTGCACCTTATTTTCTCACACACGATCTACCACACGCCCGCGTGGCTGATAATTCTCTTAAAGAGTTATCTTTTACGCATTTCTAGCCTTGGAAAATTGCTTGAACTTAGGTGAAATTAGGCATTCTAGGATAAATTTTAGTATTTTCATGCATTCATACATAAAAGCTTAGTTAGATATTTTATTGAATTTTTACTCTAAGTTTGGAAGGAAAGGTGCGGTGGTAAGATATGTTGTAGGTGTAGGTGAAGGTGCAGGAATAGACACAGTTAAGGAGAAAGAGAGGGAACCGAATGCAGGATTTTTCCGTGAAATAATTTTTATGTCATGGAAATCCTAGGAGAGCTGGTAGCAACGATAATCGAATGGAGTGATGACTCAGCAGCTTCTATGAGAAGATAACTAAACATTAATGAGCTGGCGAATGCACTATAAAAACATGCTAAAGGTGTGATTCTTCAAGCAGCCTTCTAGAAGCCGTACGGACGTTGAGCTGTCCAAGGAGTATCGACCTGCCTCTCTCCTATAAATACTTGTGAGGAAGATGGTGAAAGGTTTGACCAGTAGAGGGGAAAAATCTAAGTTAATTAAGGCACATGACGCATGACCAATGCACAAATCACGAGTGAATTTTCAAGGCAAGCAAGGTATGAAGCTGACGACTCCATTGATGGGCTAAGCACGAGGAAAAAAATGCTCTACCCTCTAAATCTAGCCTGAGCGCTAGTGAAGAAGGAGGCTGGTGACAACAAGTTTTGTATTCTTTCTTGTTCCTTTAGTTTTGTTCAATTGAGTTTGTTGAGATGATTTTCGAATGATTTAATTTTGGATTTATTTGGGTGATTTTTATTATATTTTAGTTAATGGTTAATATGATATTTTACTGTTTATTCAAGTGGACTTTTCACAATGCAGTTCGCATTAACACGATGGAAGTTTGAATGTTTGAGATCACCGCCATAAGAATTGTGTGACAGAGCAGTATAAGTATTGGAGGTTTGCCATGACATTTTAGTATATAAGAATATACTCCAAATATATTCGAGCTTATTATTCATTAACTGTCTCCCTTAGATATGTTGCCTACACTTCAATTGCAGTTAAACTCTTCCCATTGACTGTTTACCAATTTATTTTCTTGCACTTTACCTTCTTGCATTTAAATTTCTGTATTTACTTTTCTCGCACCAAAATAGCCAACTATTTTATCTTTTAATTTCTAGTAGTTATAAATATATTTGAAGTATTCCTATTTTAATATTATTCTATATGTCTATTTATCGTACTTAGTTTATTTTTATTAATTATATATTTTAACTATTTTGTTTATTCTTATTTTTATATATATATATATATTTATTTATCTTTATTCTATATATATATATATATATTTAATACGCGTTATTATATCTATTACTTATTATATTTCTAATACTTATTATATTTTTATTCTTTATATATATATATATATATATTATTTTGCCATAGCATAGTATTACTAACCTTTACCCTAACATAATTTTAGAGTCATGACATTAAAATACACTAACTTTACCATGACATTATTTAGCCTTGACAATAACTGAATTAAATCACATTAACAGTTCCGATCCTTATGGAGAACGATAACTCACTTATCACTTTATTACTTGAGTAACATGTATACTTGCATAGGTTGCGCATACAATATAGCCGCAACAAGTTTTTGGCTTTGTTGCGAGGGATCGACGAGTTTAATGAGATTGAATTTAGTTGTTGTTAAGTGCATTAATATTTTTTTGTTTTGTGCTAACTATTATTTTTATTCTTTTAACAACTTTGCCAGTGTATGAGAAGAGGCATTTTTCTTCAAGAGTACAATTTTGATCTGAAAATAGAGAGAACACTAAGAAGAAGAAGAAGAAGAAGAAGAAAAGAGATAAGGAATATGGCTGGACACGATCCAAGAGTAGAGGATCCAATTAATCTTGGGGGAAGGAATATGCCTATGGTAACGTTTGATGACAGGGAAATACTTAATCGAGATCATGTCATCCCAATTCTAGATGATCTAAGCCCTGGCATTATGAGGCCACAGATACAGGCTCCTCATTTCCAAATGTTGTAAATAGTTGGATAGTATAGTGGTATGACAACTAAAGACCCAAGCTACACTTGAGATTATTTCTTGAGGTCTGTGATTCATTTCGCTAGTAGGGTGTTCCTGATGATGCCATGAGATTAAAGTTATTTCCATACTCACAGTGGGATAGAGCAAGAGCATGACTGAATGCTTTGTCATCTGGGTCAGTTTCCTCATGGAATGACCTTTGTCAAAAAAAATTTCTAAGGTATAATCCTCCTAATATGAGTTCCATATTACGTAATGACATTACTTCATTTAAGCAGGGAGAAGATGAAACTCTGTATGAAACTTGGGAGCGATTCAAGGATTTGCTAAGAAAATGTCCAATGCATGGTTTCCAACACTAGACTCAAATGGAAATGTTCTATAATGGACTAAATGCCCACACTCGCATGGTAGTTGATGCGTTTGCTAACAGGACATTGTTGGATAAATCCTATGATGAGGTATACGAGATGCTAGAAAGGATAGCCACTAACGATTATCAATATCCAACATCATGGCTGAGAAGTGGTAGAAAAGCTTCAGAAGCAATGAAGCTTGTTGTCATGACATCACTGACGGCCCAGGTATCCTCTCTAGCCAACATGATTAAAATTATGCAAAAATCCGTAGTAGCTAAAGAGGTGAAAATTGCCAAGACAATCTGTGTCTACCGCGGAGGCAATCACGAGTTGGAAGAATGCCATTTGAATCCTGAGCTCATATGTTACATAAACAACTTTAATTGCAACAACAACCCCTACTCTGACACGTACAATCTAGACTAGAAGAACCATCCTAATTTTAACTAGAATAACCAAAAGAGAGGAAATCCACGTAACATAGTGCAATAAAATACCACCAATGCTTCACAAGGCTATAACCAAGCAATGCCACAATAAAATTAACAACAACCTTCAACGTTAACATCTTCAATTGAAAATTTGCAAAAAGGGTATATGTCGAAAAATGATGCCTTGATTCAAAGCCAATCTGAGTCTTTGCGAGCCTTGGAGAATCAAGTAGGACAAATAGCCAACGTGCTGAATGTTGGACCACAAGGAGCATTACCCAATGATACAGAGAATGCCAGAGCAAAAGGGAAGAAGCAATGCGAAGTCATCACACTCAGGAGTGGAGTGAAATTACTAGATCGTGTTGCTACCCAGAATCATGGAAAAAGGAGGAGAAATAACCCATGCCCATAAAGAAGAAACTAAAGTGGCAAAAGAAAAACCTTTGTCTAAGAAGGTTGAAAAAGAAGCAATGTTAGAACCTGAGCTTGATAAAAATGCCATAACAAAATAGTCACAACATGCATCAGGAAGGCCACCACCACCATTTCCCTAAAGATTCCAAAAATCAAAGCAAGACATTCAATTTAAAAAATTTCTAGAAGCCCTGAAGCAATTGCACATCAAGATCCCACTTGTTGAAGCTTTGGAGTAGATGTCAACTATGTCAAATTCATGAAGGACATCTTGTCGAAGAAAAAGCGACTGGGAGAATTTGAGATCGTTGTTCTCACTAAAGGTTGCACGACAATGTTGATGAACAAATTGCCACCAAAATTAAAAGACATAGGGAGTTTTACTATTCCCTACTTTATAGGCAATCATTATGTAGGTAAGATATTATGCAATTTAGGAGCAAGGATCAATCTAATCCCTATGTCTATTTTCAAGAAGCTGGGAATTGGAAAAGCAAGGCCTACCATTGTGACGTTGCAACTTGCGAACAAATCATTTACACATCCAGAAGGTAAGATTGAAGATGTTTTGGTAAGAGTAAACCAATTTGTGACGTTGCAACTTAGGAAGTACTGACCTGCCTCTCTCTTATAAATACTCGTGAGGAGGATGATGAAAGGTGTGACCAGTAGAGGGAAAAATCTGAGTGAATTGAGGCAATCATGCACGACTAATGTGCAAATCACGAGTGGATTTTTGAGGCAAGCAAGATATGAAGCTGGCGACTCCATTGAAGGGCTAAGCACGAGGAAGAAGATGCTCTACCCTTCAGATCTAGCCCGAGCGTCGGTGAAGGAGGAGGTTGGTAACAATAGCTCCTGTGTTCTTTCTTGTTCCCTTAGTTTTATTCGATTGGGTTTGTTAAGATGATTTTCAAATGATTTAATTCTGGATTTATTTGGATGATTTTTATTATATTTTAATTAATGGTTAATGTGATATTTTATTGTTTATTCAAGTGGACTTCTCACAATGCACTTGACACTGATATAAAGGAAGTTTGAATGTTTGTGATCATCGCCATAAGAATTACGTGACAGAGAAGTATAAGTATTAGAGGTTTGCCATGACATTTTAGGATATAAGAATATACTCCAAATATATTCGAGCTTCTTATTCATTAACTGACTCCCCTTGATATCTTGCCAACACTTCCACCGCCGTTCAACTCTTCTCATTTACTGTTTACCAATTTATTTTCTTGCAATTTATATTCTTGCACTTTACTTTCTTGCATTTAATTTTTTGTATTTACTTTTCTCGCACCAAAACAACCAACTATTTTATCCTTTAATTTCCAACACTTATAAATATATTTTAAGTATTCTTATTTTAGTTTTATTCTATATGTTTATTTACCATAATTAGTTTATTTTTATTAATTATATATTTTAAGTATTTTGTTTATCTTTATTCTATATATATATTAATACGCATTATTATTTCTATTACTTATTATATTTTTATTCTTTATATACTTCTAATACTTATTATAATTTTATTCTTTATATAAATATCTATATATATTATTTTGCAATAGTATAATATTTACTAACCTTTGCCCTGACATAATTTTAGAGTCATGACATTAACATACATTGACTTTACCATGACATTATTTAGCCTTGACAATAACTCAATTAAATCACATTAATAATTTCGATCCCTGTGAAGAACGATTACTCACTTATCACATTATTACTTGAGCGACGTGTATCCTTGCACAAGTTGCGCATACAATACAACTGCAACAGTGACTCGTCTGTGTGTCTTAGATCAAGAAAATAGTGAGTTACATGGTCCGCCACACGGTCGTATGGCTCACATGGCCTACACACACGCTCGTCTGGCGTCAAGAACTTTATTTTTTCGACGATAAAACTGTGTAAAATCTAGGTTTCAGTACCCACCTGAAAGAGATTCGAAGTATAAGCAACCAACAACAATACTTGAACCTAAAACAACCACCAATTGTGCAATTAAATGACTAAAAATGAAGAACTCCTCTCAATTAATCATTCAACCAAAGCGTCAAAGGTTCGACACAACCCTCAACGAACCAACACTTACCAGCGAAACAGTCACGATTCCTTAACTTGCGTAGAAGGAGGAATGTAGAGTGCTTCTCAATCTTCCCCTGCAATGAACCAACACAACAACAACAATCCAAATCAAAACCCCAACAATAAAGTTCGACAAAACCCCAAATTTCTACAAGCAAAAAGAGAAGAATAACTTAGCGAAAATTCACCTAACCAACTAGAAATATTCAACATGCGATTTGAAGTAATCAATCAACAATAGCAAAGAGATAGACGATGATTTAGGAAAGGACTTTTAGCAAAGAGAAAAAATAAAAAGAAGAAAAATTATAAAAGAAAATGAATGAATCTAAATTGAAGAAAAGAGAGGAAATTATTCTAATTAATTTAAAAAGAGAAATTTCATGAAAGAGTGCAAAAATATAATCCTTATGACATACGCAGTGAATCAAATACTAGACCAGAGAGTATATAGTTGCTTAACCCTTGAACCACTAGGCTCATTATTGACATAACTTAACGAACAATTTATTTTTACTCAAGAGTTCCCACTAAGTCCATAATAAAGGAAAAATAACTTTTCAAAAGGCGACTCGAACTTTAGATCTAAACGAGTAAATAAAACACATAACCACTAGGATAGATATTCACTTATTGATAGGATTAAACAAACAACACAAAAATTTCAGGGTGTTACAAAGAAGCTTCTTAAAAAAGGGAATGCACAAAGGTTGTACAAGTATTTCAAAGAATGTCAAACAAAAAGGGCATACCAATATTTTGGAGATGTTGTAACTTTTGATGCTACATATCTTACAAATCAATATAGAATGTCTTTTGTACCATTCACTGGTGTCAATTATCATCATCAATCAATATAAGAAAAGCGGGTGCCTGCATATTTGAGAAAAAACATTCTGTGTCAGGATGTTAACAACACAACGGAGTGTGTATGAATAATTTTTTAAAGATTTTGTTTGATCTAGCACATTAGTAAGCGATTTCATTAATCAGTATGAACATGCTTTGAATACATAGTATGATAAGGAGAAAGAAAAGGATGTGGAGGCAATGAACTCTAAAGCAATTTTGAAGACAAGTTACAATGTAAAGGCTATAGTTTCAAACACTTACACTAGAAAAATGTTTCTAAAATTTCAAAAAAAGCTTTTTTTCTAGTCAAAGTTTAAAGGTAGTCAAACTTGATGGAAATAAGGGTAGATACATAGAGTGATGCCTTTTGGGAAGGAAGGTTCATCATATGAAGTAGATTTCACAAAATTTGACAAGAAATCCATATGTTAGTGCCACATGTTTGAATTTGTTGGGATTTTATATAGTCATATTTAGGTGATGTTTGTGAAAAAATCTTTAGTTGAGGCACTTGATCCCCAGTATGTCTTAGAGAGATGAATAATAAGTGTAAAAGAATGAATAGTTTATGGAAATTTTGGAGACGTTTTACAAGTTGAAAGATAATCTTTTTGAATTTTCTATGCAAAATAGTTTATTGGTGCAATTTTTAGAAATTATTGAGCTTGGATCAAAATCGAGTAAGAAATATGATCATATTTCTATTACTTTGAAAAAAGTTCATGAAGAAATTTTGTCCATGTTTGATAGTGAAAATGAAACAACTTTAGAGGATGAAAAGTTAGCAGGCACAACTCAATTTCAAGATAATCAAAATTTGTCAAATATTACTCCTTTAAAAGATCCATTGCATGCCCCTACTAAAGGAAGACCAAAATCCATGAGACAAAAAAATCCAAGAGAATATCATTCGGCAGGAAAAAAAAGTGTAGTGTGTGCAAGAAACTTGGACATACAAGGACTACATGTCTTGTTAATAAACGATTAAGGTATGTATGAATTTATTTTTTGTATATATTTCGAATTTGAATCGTTTAATTTGATTATATTAACTTCTTTTTATGTTTGTTTTTGTGTAGAGAGGAGGATATGATTTTGACATTAACAATGACGGATCTAATACCATTCAATCAAGAAGATAATACTTTAAAGGTAAACTAATTAGGCAATTATGTATTGATTGAATAAAACATTAAGGGATTAACTCTTTCTTTTCTCGTATATTTTATGTAAGAATGTTAAAGCCCAATTTTATCCTGGCTAATAAATTTTTTTATTTTATTTTATAAAATAAATTCAAAGTTCATTACCAATTAAAAATACAAAACCCAATTCCAAATTAAATAAACCCAAAAGCCCGAAATACCCCAAGCTCAAACCAAGCAAACCCTAAACACTAACTAAACAAAAGAAGCCCTAGCTGCTAATGTCTCCAGCCGTCGCACCATCATCCATGCTATTGCCACCGTTGTCGTTGCCATCGGATGCTTCCCTTGCTTGCTTCGATCCAAGATACCATGATCTGCACGCAACAGAAAAATCTGAAAAATAGTTGTAAATTTGTGTTATAAAAACACAAAATCGTATGTAAAAAATTACGAAATTTTTATAATATTTAGACGATTTCTTCAATAGCAAAAAATACATCCAAGGAATTCAAAGCAAAAAATTTAAAGGTAGTTTTTTATATATATATATATTTCAAATTGAAAAAAAATAATAGTTTGGGGATTTTTTACCTTTTTCGATTCAAGTTCCCGTCGAAGTAGATGAAGGTAGATACGGCCTCAAGGAAGGGTAATTGTAACTTACTGGATTGATTAACTTGAAATAACGAGCTTTCTTCGTAAAAAATTACTTTTTTTTAAAATGAATAGACATGTTAGTCATGCATTTAAGGATTATAATTTTAATTCTTCTCGAGTTTTTAATTTTCAACCACTAAGACTTTAAATAATCGATTAGGTACCAATTTAGGGCATGTGGGGGTGCTAATCCTTCACGCGTAATCGACTCTCGAACCCGTTTTATGGTTTCAAAGACCAGAATTATTTTAATGATTTTAAAAATCTTACAAGGTGATCCAATTACACCTATTTTAAAAAATTATTGGTGGCGACTCCATTTTCGTTTTTCAAAATATAAGTCGAGACTTTTTCCAAAAATTGGTTTCGACAGCTTGGCGACTCCACTAGGGACGAATAAGAGAGTTAAGCCACAAGTCGATTATTTTATCTTTTTGTTGAAATTTTAAAATTCGATTTAATTTAATTTGTGATCCTTTACATTTCATTTTTGTGTTTTATATGTTGCTTTGATAAATGTATGGTTATATTGTTGAATATATGTCTATAGTTTTGCATACATTGCATTTGTCACTACACCTTTTTAAGTGGAAGTGTAAAGCTGCTCCTTCGTGAGGTTTTCACCTCCGTGAAAGATAGTGGATCGCTTTCGGGATACATCTTTACCTATGTTTTCGTGAAGTTTTCACTTCCATGCAAAAATATGGGAAATGTGTCCCCTTGAACTGAACTCGTCCGTATGAGCCTATAATGGGTGAGGATTGAGGAATCTACTGGTTCGAGTACCCTTACTCTAGAACTTAGATCTCATATAATGAGTCCTAAGTGTCCACCCTAGGTAGAAACTATGCCAAACTTTTAGCAACTACCCAAAATAGATGTGTAGGTTCTTTGTTGTATGTTTTTAATTTGTTGAGAAATTTTGTGGTGATTGTACTGACTTGTTTTATTTTTGTCTTATTTTGCATTAAATCCTCATATTAAAGAAGATATTGATTTAAGCTCGATTACTAGTAGAGAACTGATCATGGTAAAAAGGTACCTTGATAAGGTAGAGGACAACGTGGTCATGAGTATGTGGTCAGAAGATAAACAACGTAAGTAGGGTGATAACCTAGCTAAAGGTCATGTATCAGATTACTAGAATTTTACTCGGAATAGCACGACTTAGAATGGTTTACAAAAGTTGAAGGAGAAATGGGATTAGTGGGATGATGGAATGAAACAAACTTTTTACCATGAGTATGGAGATCTACTGCACTTACTAGAAGTTATAGTGGAAAAGCATCTCTTCCGAGCCCTTGCACAGCACTAGAACTCGGCTTATTGTTGTTTCACCTTCAGGAACATGGACATGGTGCCCAAAATTGAGGAGTATACTTCTTTACTTCGTTGCCTCGAGATTCAAGTAAACAAGACCTACTCGAGAGCTGCTAGTGTCCAACCTTTCTCAAGAGAAGGAGAAGGAAGATTCATAGGTTGCGAACCACTACTGATGATTTGGTTCTATAGCCACTTTTGAGAAGTGGAAAAGGTTTCTTACCGGGTTTCTTCTGAGAGTTATTCCCTTTTGAGGGAATTTATGACTACACAAAGGCGAGAAGACATCTCTAAGGAGAAGTGGATGACAATACTCTATAGTATATGAGACGAAGACATCAAATGGCGAGCATCATGGTTCATTCCTGATGAAGTTCTTTATCGATGTGAAGATTTCGATTGGGTTCCATTACTTGGGATATGGGGAGCTGTAGGATATGCCCCTTTGTTAGTGATGAGACAGTATAGATCAAGGCAGCTCATCCCAGCAACCCAAGGTCTAACTCAGTGTGAGTTTGCATATAAGGGTGAGAACAATAAGAAAAAGGTCTGAGAGATATCAAATGTCTGGAATCAAGTTCGCAAAATTAAGACATTTACAGCAAATCCCATGGTAACTGAGGAGTATGATGAGTGGAAGGGTAGAAAAATCAATGACAACATCCCCGTGCCAAATCCCGAAAACGGTCGCCTAGTTGAGGAGCATTTGCAAGTAGTCTCATCAAAATTAGAGCTCATAAAGCAAGACTTTGAAAAGAAAATTTTTGAATTGAGGAAGAAGATAGAGACATTAGAATAAGAAAAGATGCAATTAGGATTGGATGTTGATATCCAAAGGCTAGAAGCCGAGAAGCTGAGAAAAGGAAAGAGAAAGGTTAAGGAAGACTTGGATGGTTTGAAGAAAGATTATAAAAAGCTCTGTCTATCGATGAGAACTGCTGGATTAGGCAAAACATCAGAATAGTGGCAACAAGAAATCCAAGAGGAAAGGATTCGATCGAATCAGTGGAAGAGAAAATTTCAAGATGCTCAAGTCCAAGGAGATGTCATAAAGAGTGAGTTGTTAGAGAGCTAGGTTGAGAAAGCTGAGTTGAAGGCTCGAATAGTTTAGTTAGAGGAGTCTTTGCATAGGCATCATAGTCATAACTCTGTGATAGAATTTAGGGCAAGCTAGGATGAGAATGAAGAATTAAAGAGAAGGGTAGAAGAACTTGAAGTTTGATTGCAAAACTGCGAGATTCAGATCGAGTTCCTCAAAAGAACCTTAAAGATGAGTAATAGGCAACTTCAACACTCTCAGAGGCAAGTCAGAGATCGAAATTATGTCATGGGTGTTGCATTGCCACAAGTGAGAGAAGTGGCAGAATACTCGCAGATGTTAGTTGTTCCAGCCGATGTTTTGAGTTTAAAATACGAATTAGTGTCTGATAAGGGCCAAAAGTTAGCATAGCTTCTTCAAAATATTAAGGCTCTGAGCATTAGGGCAAGGCCTTATATATAATTATCTTATGTAAAGACATTCATTTTCTAGTAAAGTTATTCTATCAGAATTCGACTAAGAGTCAATACCTTTCTTGCATAAGTATTCATGCACTCATATAGCTTTACATCGCATTTCATGCATTAAAATTTTACGAAGACTTCCCTAATTAATTAAAATTATGACAGTTACTCTATAAAAACAATAAATTCAACATCCTTACGATACTCGTACTAAGTCTAGAGAAATGGATCAGAGATTGGAAAAACTAGAGCAAACTCAAAAGGACATGAAAGATCAATTGCAAGCACAGCTTCATGATTAGCTAGCCAAAGTGCAGCAAAACATGAAGGATCAGATAATCGAATCCCAAAAGGATATCACCAGTCAACTAACCCAATTACTGGCTAAGAGAGTTGATAAGGAAAAGGGTCTTGCTGTAAACTCTAAAGAAGAGAGTAAGGATGTTCCATATCCTGCAGGTGTCACCCCTATGCATGTCTAAGCTCAACAGGAGACATGTGTACGAGGAGCATCTGTCACCATCAAACACAACCATACCTGATTGACACATCAAAACCAACAAACTACCAAATGGGCTCTAATTCTAACCCAGGAGATAACCCAATCAACCCTGTTGTACCAGATTTTAACGAAGTAATAAAGATAGAAAATAAGATTCAAACTTCCAAATCAGTTGGAGCAGCACTGTAAATCGTTAGAGGAAAGATTCAGAGTGATGGAGGGAGTTGAGGTTTGCTGTGGGATGGACGTTAAGGAATTGAGTTTGGTCCTAGACTTAGTCCTTCCCCTCAAGTTTAAGGCTCCGGAGTTTGAAAAATACAACGGGGACGAGTTGCCTAGAAGTGCATATCACCATGTTTTGTAGAAAGATGACGAGGTATGTCCATAATGATCAACTACTAATCCATTATTTCTAGGACAGTTTGACAGAATTGGCTACAAAGTGGTACAATCAATTAAGTCGTGCCAAGATTAGTTCTTGGAAGGATTTTACATAGGCTTTCACCAAGCAATATGTCCACGTCACTGACATGGCTCTTGACAGGATCAAGTTGCAAAATGCGAAGAAAAATCGAGTGAAAGCTTCAAGTACTACGCCCAAAGGTGTAGAGATATGGTCACTCAGGTACAGCCACCACTATCTGAAAAAGAGACAACCATGCTCTTTGTTAGTACCTTGAAGGCGCATACATGAATCATTTGCTTGGAAACGTTACCAAGAGCTTCTCAGATATGTTCATGCCTGGAGAAATGATTGAAAACACAATCAAAAGTGGGAAGATTGATGCTGGAGAAAGTGTCAAGATGTTTGCTCCTAGAAGGAAGGATAATGAAATGAACAATGCAAGCTTATACAGGACACATTTTGCAAAGTCGGTCATGGTAACACAGTTTAAAGCCTTGACAGCAAATTATCAAAACATTCTAAGACAAGAATCAAGCTTTAGGCCGAACATTGAAAAATCCCAATTTACCCCTATCTCGATGTCATACAAGGAACTCTACAAAAATCTATACGATGCTCGTGTAGTGTCCTCATATTATTTGAAGTCAATGCAACCCTTGTTCCCAAAATGGTATGATGCAAATGCTCAATGCGAGTACCATGCAAGAAAATTTTGACACTTAATTACGAATTGCATCGCCTTCAAGAATCTAATTGAGAGGTTCATTAAGATGGGAATCGTGAGGTTCGATGAACTAGCAGGACCCAATATGGCTGGAAATCCCTCACCCAATTATCCTGAACATGGGTTAATGCGATAATAGAGGAAAAGAGCAAAAGGATTAAAAATGATATTGGGGAGGTCAAATCTCTATTAAAATGAGTTTGGCAATAGGTGGTCAACATGAGTTTGATCATACAAATTATGGAAGATGCAGTAATAAAAACCAAAAATTACTATGCGTTTCATGCCACAATAGGGCATAAAAACCAAGAGTGTGTTGAATTTAGACCCTTGGTACAAAAATTGATGGATAATAAGGAGCTTGAGTTCTTTGAGAAGATAGAGGATATAAAAGGACAAGATATTTGTGCTTCTGAGGAAGAGGCAACGAAAAAACTTATAAGGCCAATCTACCGGTAGTAATAATCTCTAAGCCAATGGGTAATAAGGTTGGAGAACAAATGACACCACGAGTCATTCAGAAACCTACGACATTTCTTTATAAGGACAGTAAAAGGGTCCCGTGAAGCTATGATTACAATGTGATGGTGCCGAAAGGGGAAGGATCGAAGAAAGATGTAACTCTTGTCACACGTAGTGAAAGATGCTATAACTAGGCAGAGGCAGAAAATGAAGCCAACAAAGAAAAAGCCCTAATGGTTGGACCTAAAGAAAGAAGGATCAATAAACTTGAGATGCTAGTGAATGAGCTGATAACTGAGGAGGACGCAAAGGAATGAAGAACATGTGAAAGTTTAGAGAAAATTGTTCTTAATATTGAGAAAGTTCCAGTTAAAGTTAAACCCAAACAAATGTACTTTTGGGGCTACTTAAAGCAAATTGTTAGGCTTTATGGTCAGTAGAAGGGGAATTGAGATCGATCCTGATAAAGTCAGAGCTATACAGGAGTTACCACCACCACGTTATATCGCTCGGTTCATCTCCCAACTAATCGAGAAGTGTGATCCTCTCTTCCGTCTTCTCAAGAAGCACAACCCAAGAGTGTGGGACGATGAATACCAAAAATCTTTTGACAAAGTTAAACATTACTTATCCAATGCTCCAATTTTAATGCTACCGAATCCAGATAAACCTTTGATCCTGTACTTGGCCGTATTTGAAAATTTTACGGGATGCGTATTAGGCCAACATGATGAGTCAGGAAAGAAAGAAAGAGCAATCTATTATCTCAGCCAGAAGTTCACTAAATGTGAGATAAGATATTCTTCAATTGAGAAATTGTGTTGTGGTCTGGTTTAGACTACTCGAAGGTTTAGGCAGTACATGTTATACCATACAACTTGGTTAATTTCAAAATTAGATCTTCTTAAGTTCATGATAGGATCGACTGCATTAAATGGAAGAATGACTAAATGGCAAATGCTACTCTCTAAATTCGCATAGTTTATGTGAATCAAAAGGCGATAAAAGGGAGTACAATAGCAGATTTTATGGCTAGCAGAGCTCTTGAAGATTATGAGCCATTAGATTTTGATTTCCCAAATAAATATCTAATGTATCTTGCAAACACAGAAGAAAGAATTTCAGAAGCGTACCCATGGAAAATGAATTTTGATGGTGCTTCAAATGCCTCTGATAAAGGAATTGGGGTAGTCCTGGTATCCCCATAAGGAGATCATTACTCTCTCACAAGCAAACTTGACTTCGATTGCACAAATAACATGGCAGAATATGAAGCATATGTCATTGGTATCCGTGCAACTATAGAAAGCAAGATCAAGGTTTTGGAGGTGTTTGGGATTTCTGTGTTGGTAATTTATCAACTTAATGATGAATGGGAAACGGGAGATTCCAAGTTGATTGATTATCGAAAGTTAATTCTTGAGTTAATTAAAGAATTTGAGGACATCACCTTCTATTACCCCTTACGAGAGGAAAATCAGATGGCTAATGCTTTGGCTACCCTTGTCTCCATGATTATGGTCAATAAGCAAGAAGAAACGAAGCCCATTCAAATGAGTATCTACGAGGTTCAAGCTCATTGCTACAACATTGAAGAGAAAGAAAAGGATAATCACCCTTGGTACCAGGAAATATTGCAATACGTAAAAGCTTGCAAATACCCTGAGCAAGCCACTAAGAACGATAAAATGACGTTAAGAAGGCTCACAATTGATTATGTCCTTGATGGGGACATTCTATACAAAAAGAGGAAAGATCATGTTTTGTTTAGGTATGTTGACGTTGTTGAGGCTAAGAAAATACTAGAAGAAGTCCATGAGGGCGTTTGTCGAACACATACCAATGGTTTCATGGTGGCCAAATAGATTATAAGATTTGGGTATTATTGGTCAATCTTGGAAGGAGATTGCGTTAGATATGCTAAAAAATGTCATAAATTCCAAATTTACGAAGACAAAATTCATGTACCTCATTCACCTCTTCATGTTATGACTTCCTCATGATCTTTTTTTATGTGGTGCATGGATGTCATTGGACCATCTCGTCAAAAGCTTCTAATGGGCATAGATTCATTTTTGTGGTTTTTGATTACTTTACTTAGTGGGTGGAATTCTTACGCTAATGTTACGAAATCAGCGATCAAAAAATTCTTGAAGAAAGAAATCATATGTCGGTACGGAATGCCATAAAGGATCATATCCGACAATGCTTTGAACTTGAACAATAGCACAATAGTAGAAGTCTGTAGTCATTTCAAGATTAAGCATCATAATTCAACACCGTATCGCCCGAAAATGAACGGGGCAGTGGAGGCAACTAATAAGACATCAAGAAAATCGTTGGGAAAATAATAAAGACCTACAAAGATTGGCATGAGAAGTTACCATTTGTTTTCTACGCTTATCGAACGTCTGTTAGAACTTCTACTAGGGCAACACCTTTCTCATTAGTATATGGAATAGAGGCAGTCTTAACCATTGAAGTTGAGATTCCTTCCCTCTAGTCTTATCAGAAGTAAAGTTAGATAAGGTAGAATGGATCCAGTTAATATATGACCAGCTAAACCTAATTGAGTAGAAGAGGCTGAAAGCTATCCAACATGGCCAGATGTACCAAAAACGGATGATGCGGGCTCATGATAAAAAGGTTTTTCTAAAGAATTCCATGAGGGATATCTAGTTCTGAAAAAAAAATCCTTCCTATACAAAAGGACTTCTGAGCCAAATGGATGTCAAATTGGGAAGAGCCATATGTGGTAAAGAAAGCCTTTTCTGGAGGAGCTTTAATTCTAGCTATGATGAATCTCAAAGATTTTTCAAACCCTATGAACTCAAATTCAATGAAGAAATACTTTGCCTACAAAAGTTTGGGTTGAAAACTTGCAAAGGGCAGCTCAAACGCCCAAAAAAAAGGAAGGACCGAGATGAAAACTCGCAAAGGGCGTATTGAAGCCTAGAGAGATTTGCGTCGAAAACCCAAAAGGAAGGCTCAGATTTGGATTAAAGATTGGGCATGAAATTGACTTCTTTCTTAGAAGTAACAGGATGGAGAGACATTACATCTTGAGTATCGACGGAGTGCAACAGTTTTCATAGGTACACATTAGGCTCAAAGTGGTGTTCATCAAGTTTGCTCGAAGAAATTCATACGTTGATATCTAGGGCATCTTATTTTATTTCTCTTCGCTCACTTTAACGATTCTTGATCAATGTGTGCTATTTTTATACCAACATTTGCCATTCATGGACCAATGTTTGCAATTTTGTGCATTATTTAATGTTTGTCATTCTTTGACCAATGTTTGATATTCATTCTCATTCAAGTTTTGTTTCCAATAACTTCAATCTTATTTATTTTTCATAACGATCAAAGCATTTTTTGCATTGAAATAACGGTTAATGAACTTGATGATGTAAGGTATAAAAAGATCTCTACATATCGCTTTGGAAAAATTCTAAATAGTATAGGGACCTGAAATAAGACTTCTAGTTAGAAATAACCAAATTTGAGGGTTGGAGGGGTACTGAAACAAATAGTTCAGTTTATGACTACCTCTTCGGATTTTGTATCAAAAACAATAGACTTGAAAGAAAGGCATGTTGACACATCAATGTTAGAACTTAGGCAAAAGACGATCAATGACAACCTAAGAAACAAAATCATTCTAAAATATGTCATTTTTGCATTCATATCAACATCATTCATATGCATTAAGATAGGAGCATTTGATTCATTCAAATCATAGCATCCTAGTTACATGGCCTAGATAGAGGCCTATAAAATAGATTCTACAGGTCATATCCCTAGAGAATGGCATGACAGAACAACCAATCCTGTAACCCTAAAGTTGTAGAAGGGCGAATTAAAATGGGTAACAAACCTCTATCTCCCTGAAGTTACAGTGGAAAGGAGTGAAGTTACAACCCCAAATCCTATACCTCTAAAGTTGTAAAGGGACGGATTAAAACGAGCGACAGATCTCAATCCCCACTAAAGTTGTAGTGGATTGGAGTGAAGCCACACCAAATCCTATATCCTTGAAGTTGCAAGGGTCAAATCAAAACTAATCGGAACAAGATGAAGCTACAAAACCAAATCCTATACCCTTGAAGTTGTAGTGGATCGAAATAAAGTCATGAAAGCAAATCTTTATCTCCATGAAGTTGTAGTGGAACAAGATAAAGCTACAAAATCAAATGCTATATCCCTAAAGTTATAGTGGATTTGATTGAGACTACATTACCAAATCCTATCTCCCTAAAGATACAGTGGAGTAGGATAAAGCTACAAAATTGAATCCTATCTTCCTGAGGTTGCAGTGAAGCGGATAAAATAACAATTACAATCCTCCTAAAGTTTCAGCAGGTTGGAATGAAATTACAACGACAAACCTCATCTCCTTGAAATTACAATGGGACAAGATGAAGTTATGTCACTAAATCCTATCTTCCTAAAGTTGTAGAGAAGCAGATATAGTAAAGTTGAGTAACCAATGAAATGAAAGAATGAGTTACTTGAAAAAGAAACACTATAAGACGAAATTCAGATGATCGGATTAAATTGGTCTTCTTTTGAATCTTTGCTCCGTTCTCATTACACAACAATGAGCAAAGAGGGACAAAATAAATTCGAAGTCCATTACCAATTAAAAATACAAAACCCAATTACAAATTAAATAAACCCAAAGCCCAAAATATCCCAAGCCCAAAATAACCAAACCCTAAACACTAACTAAACAAAGGAAACCCTAACTACTAATGTCTTCAATTGTCGCATCTTCATCCATGTTGTTGTCGTTGCCGTCACTGCCCTCAAACGCTGCCCTTGCTTGCCCGGATCCAAGAAACCACAATATGCACGTAACCCATATCTACACACAACCGAAAAATCAAAAAAATAGTTTTGAATTTGTGTTACAAAAACACAAAATCTAATGTAAAAATTTACGAATTTTTTATAATATTCATGCAATTTTTTCAATTGCAAAAAGGACATCCAAGGAATTCAAAGCCAAAAATTTAAAGGTAGTTTTTTTTATATATTTCGAATTGAAAAAAAAATAGTTTGGGCTTTTTTTTTACCTTTTTCGATTCAAGTTCCCGACAACGTAGATGGAGGTAGGTACAGCCCCAAGGGTATTCCTGCCCTTCGAAGCCCAAAGGTCTGGATCTTGCCTAAGACTCGTTGAAGGGGTTTTTCCCCTCAAAAAACCGAAATGTTTCTTCCTTTTAAAAAAATCTTTGCAGGATTTTGCTAAAAATAACCTCAGATCTAGGTTAGTTTTCGAAAAAGGAGTTCAAAAATATTTTTTTCGAATTTTTCGACACGAAAGGTGTAACACCCAAAACTCGTTACCATTGTCGGTTAGGGTCCTGGGTCTTTCCGATCATCATTCGTAGATTAACTTTCAATATTATTTCATTTTAATATATTTTAATGAAGTTATACATCACATACGACCAAAATCAAAAATTAAATATTAATACAACTCGATAAGGGAAAAAAAATTATTTCCACAATTCTGGGAGACTTCTACTGGTACCTGTTGGACAAGTATTGGTAGAAGTCAAGTTAGTAAACAATTTAAAAATAGTTGCAATTTCATATCGGTAGTTGAGTATGGTTCTACCGATACAAGGGTGACTTCTATCGAAACAACTCATTCTTCTATCGATACTAAAAACTCTAGAGAGCTAGGAAGTTTCACCCGCAACTTCTATCGATACAAGTAAACGATCTACCGACACTTCAAATTTACTACCGATACAACGCAAGTCAATAATCAACCTCTCTCCTACTTCGTACTTCTATCGATACATGCATCTATAATCTCACCTAAAAAGTGCTAGATTTCCAAATGGTACACATAACTCACTTAAGTTTATATCAACTATATCCAAGCATTACAAGTACATTTCATTACACATTGAACATTCAAAAATGTTATGCCACTGACATACAACATGCTACAAAATCTAGTTTATTACAAAGGAACACAAGACCAGTGAAGGCAAGAATCAAGATACTATCTTTTGTATGTAGTATTACACATCAACCATTTCAAGTTCACAACCCTACTACATGCCATATAAGCGAAGTGATACGAAAACTATCAACGAACGCCGATACAAGTGTCATTCTTCAAGGTCATTCTTATTCAGGATACAAAACGAATCAACAAAAACAGAAACAGATGGACTATAACTTACAAAGCTTAGGCTAGGAAGTTGAAAAACACTTAACTATACAACAGATTGGTTAGAAAGAAAAAAGTAAATTAAAAAAAATTTCATATTCCCTATGCATGGCAACAAATTGTCTTCTAGTCTTTAAAAATTTAGCTTAAACGATCCCAACAAAGTTTAGCTCTTAGGAGCCCAAACAGAATTTAGCTCTTACGAGCCCAGATAGAATTTTACTTTCTCGAGCCAGACAGAATTATGCTCTTTCGAGCTAGACAAAATTACGCTCTTTTGAGCTAGACAGAATTACGCTCTTTCGAGCCAAACTTCGAAGTATCTTCATCGTCTTCCATCTTGCCCTTTAGCAATACTGAACCAAGTAGGTTAGAATAGGAACAATTAAGTAAAGTTGTGGTTGCATGAACTTACCGGATGAGATTGCAGTTATGGCTAAACTTTAGGGACTACTCTGCAATTTTCACCTTTCAAGATTTGCAGCCCGCTCGTGATCTAAATTAACAAATCATTAAATTTCCACATTAAATCATGAAACTTGAATCATTTCTTAAATTTATGTCCTTTTCGAAAAATTTATATAATTACCCTATACTTTCATTTTTATTTAATTTTGTCCTTAAACCTCAAACAAGCAAATTAACCATTTCTAAGCTTAACCCATGTCATCCAAATTCTCTAAGATACATTCTCAACTCATACATACAATTTATTTCAGACCAAGGACATGTATTTTACCACTTTAGCAATTTAGTCCTCATACCCTAAAATTATCAAAAATCACTTTACAGAACTAACCAATCTAACAACCAAGCTTCCAAAACTTTCATAAACTATCAAGAATAAGCTCATTCATCAATAACAAAACATTTAACTTTTGACATAATCACAAATTAGTCCTTGGGTTAGCTAGATTAAGCTAATACAATCTCAAAAACATAAAAATTACTAAAAATAATCAATAATTACTCACCCTATTGAA